>CM068825.1:154214552-154234552 GCA_028554795.2 Sinohyriopsis cumingii | reverse complement strand
GATCTATCTTTCATTGCAGCAAAGTTGAAAACCAACAAAATCTGCAATGACCCGCTGACTTTGTAATCCAAAATAACGCAAGTAGTGAATGGGGCCACTATATGGACAATGGGACTTACCATTAAAACACCCCTGGACCACTATAGGGACTATGTAAATTTAACATGGGGAAAATTGCTGGGCCGCTATAGGGACAAGGGAATTTAACATGGGAATAGATTTTAGGCTTGTCTAGGGACAAGGGGAATTTAACATGGGAGAAAAAAAAACTACTTTACGGACAAGGGGAATTGAACATGGGAGAAAAAAATAGCAATTCTAGGGATAAGGGGAATTTAACATGGGATTTATTTTATTTTTTTTAAAAATAAAAAAATAAAAAGGGGTAGGCAATTGAAAGTCTATCTCTTTTCGAGAGATGTGAGTGGCCCTGAAAAGGGCCTTTGGGTTTCTTCTTCTTCTTCTTCTAACACCTCCACTTCTTCAACCATCTTCTCACTTTTGCTACTATTCCTGTCTTCTTTTTCTCCTTGTCTGGCATCCAGTCAGGATGGCCTAGAGCTCTAAACTTTTCCTGAACTTTGATCCAATTCTGATTCAGCCTCTCAAACTCTGCCTGTTTCTTTTTGTTTTCCTCATCCTTTCTTTTTTACTCCATGTCTCCTTTATCTTCTTTACTTCTTCCACCATTACTTTTCTGATTAATTCTTCAGCTTTCTTCAGCTTTTCCAGACCTCTTTTGACAAAGGGCCAATCTAACCATTTCACCATTCCTTCCAAAAAGCACCTTGCTTCTACAACGTTATCCATTCCAATTGTGATATATGCAGGATTAATAAACCCTCTCAACTTCTTCACTTCTTCTTCTATTAACTCCTCTATCTTCTCCCTGGCTACTTTCAGTATGTTAGCAAAGTCCAGACTGTGTTTCTTATCCTCCATTCTCTTTCTATCCTTTCCACTACATATTCACTGTCTATCATCCAGTAGTATGTTTCCTTTAAGTTGTTGAACAGGTCAGATACAGCTACCATTTTCTTTCCGTTATTCCATAGAATAGTGCGAACGACGAACACTGTGGGTTCTTATAGTTAAAGCGCGGACGTGATGGAAAACATCCCCCTGAAACAAAAGTTATATTACCTAGATCATGACCAAACAACGCGCGAACGTGAAGGAAAACATCCCCCTACTTTTCTCTTCTCATATTATCTACTATCCACATACGTGAAGCAGCAATAAACAAATCCAAAATCTACTTTCCACACACGCAAAGCATTAAAATGAAAGCCAGATCTACTATTCACACAAACATACGTTATTGATTGCAAAACCCAATAATCTACTATCCACACAAACGTACATGAGTGCTTACTAACACAAAGACATACACTCACACTAGGAAAAAAGAGAGTGAGTGTTTATATTCACACTACTCTACATACACACATTGGCAAATCGATTGCTATTTCTTTTCTAAAGATTTGGGTAGCCCTGAAAAGGGCTGTTTTTTTGTTTTTTGAGAACTCCAGGGCACCTGGTTAATGATGGCACCTTCCAGACCTGGCACCACACACACATCTTCTACTCCAGATTCTTTTTACTTTTTTTGTTGGGAGTGCAGAGGCGGGATGAGTGGCTTCAGAATCCCAATCTTCTGTCTCTGGGATTCTGAAATTTCCTCTCTCCTCTTCTTTTTTTCTTCTTTCCTCCTCTTTCATCCTTCCCTTCCCGCGGCCGGTTCATTTAGTATGCGCCTGGCATATTCCAGGTGCATCTGGAGTTCTAGAAGTTTAGCTAGTCTGGTGTTCATTCTGGTGTTGATCAATCAACAAGGGTAGCTAGACTGCCGAGCGATTTTCAATTTATAGTTAAAGCGCCGACGTGAAGGAAAACATCCCCCAAGACAAAAGTTATATTACCTAGATCATGACCAAACAACGCGCGGACCTAAAAGAAACACTCACTCACTTTTTTACTACCCATTACTAATTTTAAAAATTTCATTAATCACTTCAATATACTATCCACATACGCAAAGCAATCAAATCAAACCCCAAATCTACTCTCCACGCACGTCAAACAGCAAAAAAAACCCATTATCATTATCTACTATCCACACAAACACATACACTCACACCACAAAAGAGTCAGTGTTTATATTCACACTACTCTACATACATACATTGGCAAATTGATTGTTATTTCTTTTCTAGAGTATTGGGTAGCCCTGAAAAGGGCTGTTTTTTGTGTGCGAAGTTTAAGTTAGGGCGATCTTTTAGTTTCTAAGAATGCGACGTCCTCTGACGATAGACTTTCTGACGATAGGTCTGCTTCTTCGGAAAGAGAAGAACTCTTTGTTATCGATACGACAATCGACAAAACCTCTGTCAGGTTCAGGTTCCTCCTGCTGCTGCTGCTGTTGTTGCTGTTGCTGCTCTCTCTGCTGTTTCTGAAGTCTGTCTTCTCTGTCCATTCTTCTTTCTCCCTGTTCACTTCTTCTCTGAACAGCTCTTCTATCAGGTCTTCAGTGACTTTTAACATTTTCACATTCTCTATCTCTTCTGGCTTCGGTATCAGACTGTGTCTGACCCTATGCAAATTCACGTAGGCTTTGTTTAGCTTAGCTAGTTTGGAGCACATCTTCGTAGGAGGATGAGTCGACGATGGATGGTTAGACTGGAAACTACCCCGGCTTTAAAGTCAAAGCGCGGACGTGAAGGAAAACATCCCTATACGGTTTTCGAGCCGCAACGTTCAATGAGTGTCATGAGAGGGATAGTAAGAAGTCAAAGAGCATGAATCAAGATTCTTATAGCCAAATAAACGACAAAGACATTTTTTCTTAAAAAACAACATTTGTTTTATTCAAAATCACTTAACACTAATAAACAACTCTAACATTTTTTAACAATAACCCAACAATATAACATCAAACATTTTTTTTCAATTCACAAACATTTTTTTCAAATCAAAAACATTTTTTTCAACTAACACATTATTTTGGACAAGGCTGACAACGTTGTGAATGAAATTGTGATTTCCACTGTTGGAAGTCATTAGGCCATTGATGGACACTACGTTTCCTAGCTTGAGACAAAAGATAAGCATAATGGTCACAAAACCATTCATCTACTTTCACATCGTTTCTAGAAGAAGAACGAGGATCAAAATGGGTCACTAAATGTTCTAAGGAATAGCCCAGGCTGCGATGATGCAGAAAATACACACAATATTGTCCACACACCAAGGAATCTGTGCCTTGTAATTTTATATTATTGAATCGGGTGGTCTGAGCATTTCTTCTCATAAAGTCAATGATATCGTCTTCCAAAGGGGGCAATCCATACGAATCGAAATATTCCACACATCCTTCTTGAGGAAAGAAGACGGCTACCCAGTGGGTTCCTGGGAAATGACTGTCGTCCGTGTTGATCACGTAAGCTAGATGGTCTTGAGGTTTGCGATGAGGGAGTTCATCTTTAGCACAGACGACAGGATTCCAAGAAGCCGTATACGAACTGTGGTTCAAAAGGTAATAAAGTTCCCAGGTATCCATTAATTTGTGTAGTTTTTTTTTCTTTTTCTTCTTCACAGGTAATAATAAGTGATCAATTCGATCCTGACTTTTTGCTTGAAAATGTCTGACAAATAACCGTTTCTTCGCTTTGTCTCCCCACTCTGATTCAGGAGAGCATCGATACGATGGATCTCTTGAGTGGTTAATGGTGAACAAAATGTTCACGCAAGTCTTTATACCACTGATGCAACACGACTTCGTCCGAGATGAGACTCCAAGCTTCGTCCAGATACTCGTCCAATTTTTCTTCTTGACTCAGCATCAGGCATCTATCGTGTTGAATTTGACTGGGATGATCGTTTTGACATCCATAGCAATCTTTCATGATCAATTCTTTCATTTTATCTGCCAGGACTGTAGCAAAACAGGAGACTAAATGGGCTTCTTGTTCTGGCCATCTCGACTTCATCATGATAACTTCTGCTTCCACGGTCTCCTCACATTCCATGTCCAAAGTTTCTCCCCTAGGTAAAGAGGGATAACAGTCTTCCATGGCTTCTAATAATCTAGAATGACTTCTCTCAAAACTGTTGATTTCTATGGTATTGTCAAATTCTGCATACAGGATGACGTTCACTGTGTTCCCTGCCTCCAGTGGACTCGCAAACTGAATTTCCACACGAATTTGGCCGGATTTTATAGGGTGGAAATGCCCCTCGTCGCTGCCTTGGTCTGGAGTGAAATCAAAAGCCCACAAAGCGTAGCCTCCTGCATAATCGTCGTACGTAATGCCGTGACTGGTGTTGGTTCCTAACTGTCCCGTGGCTTCGTACAGGGACAAGTACGATCTCAAATAATTCTTCGCGGCACCAAAGTTAGGCTCAAAGGGTCGGGTACACAAGGTCTTACCATCGCGACTGACTTCAATCTTGGACACATTGTAATGTTGAAACTCAAAAGGATTTTCATGGTAGGCTCCGTTGAAGGCTGAATTCTTGACGATACCAAGGATTAAACGTTTGAGTAACTGTCCTTGGAACAGATGATCTTCAATCATGGATCGCTATGCAGCAGGAATGGTGAACGTTTTCACTTCCACTCTTCGTATCGGATACTTGGCGGTCGTTCTGCTCAACGTCTGACTGACGTCGTTTCCCACTTTAGGTAACACTTCTACACGACGCACGTAGAGTCTGGCTTCTTCGATTTTGGTTTTGTAAGTGGAACCAGCAGCAGCCATCAAATGGAAAGCGGCACTGCTGCGATTCAGTCTCAAGCGGATATCCACCCCGTTCAGCAAATACTTTTCTTGTAACCACATGTCTAGATGCAAGCCATCCATCAGTTCTAAACTACGACTTAGATGAATTTTCGTTCGTCGTTCTACAAATCCCGTTGGATTTGAAGCATCCCCAGCAAGTGTAAGGCCGTTGAACTTACTCGCTTTGTCAGGTTTCCATACCACGCAAGCATCCAGATGAGTGTTCTTGGCTTCTTTTCCGTACGTCAAGAGATTTTCCAGGTACGCTCGGTAAGGGTAAGTATCCATGTTGCTGCTGACCAGTTTGTTATTCAAGTACAAGTCCACTTCGCTAAACAAGGAATGCATGAAATTATTGACAGGAGCTACTAGATCATCATTGTCTAGGTTAGTGTTGGGTGGTTCGATCACTTTCACTTTCAAGTACAAGTAACTGCTATTCAGATCGATGTAATCTTCGGGTTGTCCTTTGACTTCAAACTCGATGGGAGTTGAATCCGTCAAAGAGGAGACGGGATGAAATTCCACCCATTGGGATTCTTGCATCGTCATCATCGTGGGTGGCATGGCAAACAGATCCAGTTCCGACTTGGAACAAGCGCAAGACTCTCGGTGCATCATTTTTTTCTATTTCTCAATAATCGAAAACGTCTAAGTCTCGAACGGTTCTTCTTTTCTTTGTCTTTCTAGCTTTAGACGTGTGAAGTCGGGTGAAAGGGTGTTTTCTTCGTCGTCTCTTTCTGCCTTGTCCTTGCTGAATGCCTGACTCAGCAGTGTGCATGGCATTTATAGGAGTTTCTCGTCGGCCTTAAAGGTCTTTACCCGTTTGCAACAAGACATTTTTGACTGCCCTCATGAAGGCTTCTTTGGGGTTTTGTTTGTCGATGATGACATTTTGGAGAAATTCTTTGCCTTGCGTCAGTGCGGCATCTTTCAAGGCGTGCAATCCGCGTGTCACCATCGGTTTCAACACCGGAGCCACCGAACGAAAGGCCGATTTTAGCATATCTCCTAAACCGTGTCCTCGCTGTCGAGCAACCCCTCGGTACACTGGATACATGACTTACGAGTCGTGAGAGAACCATTTTCGAAAATGGAGTTTCACCGTGACTTTTCCTTTGGTGAATGAAATATTTTGTCCCAGATCTCCTTTTATAGCAATGTTGACCGTGTCCAAAAAAGACTTACTGACAGGCAAATAGTGAGGATGTACAAATTCGCGGTGAACGTGGTAAGTGTTTCCACCTTCCTCGTCAGCGGCCGTGGCAGAATCCACTTTGAAAGGAATGACACGCAGTAACGGCACAGAGGTGTGTCCCACCACGTTTTACTCCACCACATCGGAGTACACAAACATCAAATTCAGTCCTTGGTTCATTTCTACCGGGGAACGAAATAACTTGCTAAAAGACTTGTTGTCGTAAATGATTGGTAATTCGTTTTTCTTGATCATGACCATTCTCATGTCCATGTCTCCGCCCAACATGTCAAACAATTCAGGACAAAAGAAAATGGACATGATTTTACCCCCGTTGAATTTCATCAAGAAGCGACGAGCTGCTTTGTGGTATTCCATAGTGACACTTTTTTTGACACTTTCCAAAGCTTTCAGAAACACGACATTAAATCTGGAGGTAACGGTGCTCACCAAATGTTGACCACTAAAATAATAGCCTGGGGGAACGAACAAGTGGTAGGTCCACTTTTGAGTTTTGTCATCATTGCTTTTGTGTTCATATTTGACATGGATATTCAAGTACTTCTGCAATGATTCGTCATGAACGTCCACCTTAAAAAAATTTTGATTAGGAAGGACATTGAGGACTTGGGTCGGGTGAATGATTTCCACTAAAGCCACTTCCCAATGGGCTTCGTGATCTAATTGGATGGCCTGAGGTAATTTCGTCGTGTAACAGCACAACGTGTTGTTGGGAAACACCTCCATGGAACTGTCACTGGGTAAGGTTAAGTAAAAATGGTTTTGGTGACTCATAATTCCAGAGTTCTGTGGCTGTCCGAAGGGTTACTGAACGTCAGAGGCGTGTCTCCGACTAAAATGGGGTTGTTGTTGTGGTTGTTGCTGGAGTGGTGATTGACACTGGCACTGGACACAAGGTTCCCGTTGTTCAAGTTCGAGGAGAATTTCAGAGAGGGATTGGGAAGCAGGTAACCGATGCAACTGCTTAATAAAATGGTCCACAATTGTTTGTCTCCTTGTTGCAAACTCAAATTGGCAATGGCTGCCCCGATGACACAATACACCACGAAGATTTGACAGAAAAAGACGATTTGCGTTTTAGGCACACGTTCTCCACACCACACCCACAAAGGTTGTTTTGTAAATCTTGCAGAGAAGAACTGGGTGAAGGATTGATAGCAGTAGTAGCTGCGTCTGTGTGAAAGGGCATGATGGTCACTTCTTTTTATAGTCGATGACTTGCGAAGCGTCGATCCAAAAATCAAAACTCGGTGGATATCCTTTCCAACGTACTTTGACTTCTTTGACACGTCGTTTGCCCACTTTACGAGTTCTGCGTTCGAGAATGCTTTCGATGTCGTACACGTCGTCTTCTTTTTTGGTGACACGTTGTAACTCGGGTGAGTAAAACGTTCCTTTGAGCACTTCTCCGTTCATGTCTTCCAATTTATAGACGGCAGGATGACGGCCATGCACTCGTCCAATGACACGAAACAATTCGGTAGTCCAGTTAGGTAAGTAACCTTTGTCGAAAGTGCGTTTGGTTTTGCCAATGCGCACCCAATCTCCTACGGCCAACACTCCGCTTGTCTTGGGGATAGCCCTCGTCGGGGACGTACCAAACAGGCGCTCAAACACCAACACTTCGTTCTCGGGAGTCACTTCTTGCGGGGCACGTCCGATGCTTCGATGGTAAGATTGGTTGTACGCTTGCACCAGGTGCGGTAAGATGTCGATGTACTTCAGAGTGTGGTGATGCGTAAAATATTTCCACATGCGTTCTTTCAAAGTACGTTGAAAACGTTCCACGATGCTGCCTTTGGTTTCGGGATTCTCTGTGGTAAAAAAATGAATGTCACGTTTCTTTAATTCTTTTTGGAAAGCTTGGTTCAGAAATTCGGTACCTTTGTCCGTTTGCCATCGAAGAGGGTGACGACCACTTTGTTTCAACACCCGTAGCAGGGCTAGCACTAACTCGCTGCTCGCTTTGGAAGTCAAGGGTACGACCCAGGCAAATTTGGAAAAGACGTCGATGACACAAAACAAATATTTGTAGCCGCGATTGTAGCTGGCCAAATGAGAGACATCGGCTAAATCGGCTTGCCATTGATGATCGATGCCTTCCACTCTGGTGCGACTTCTGGAAAACTTGCGTCGAATGGGTTTGTGTAAAGTGTAGGTAGCTTGTTCCTGTAACCATCGTTGCACTTGAAGTAAACGGAGACTTTTCAGTCTAGTTTTGGCAGCACGATACAATTTTTGAACTCCTGCGTAACCTGCAGCATGGGAGGGATCGTAGTAAATACTGGCTAGCACTTTTTCCATATTTTGTGTTTGTTTGTTAATAGGACACCCACTCTTGGAGGATGCTACTCTTTTTCTCTTGGGGTATTTTCTTGGATTGCAATGCTTTGCGTATGCGACCTGCGATAGGTATCGAGGAAGAGGATGTCTGAACAGGGGATATCGGTTCTTGTTTCACTTCTGTCTTCACCTTCTTTTTCTCTTGTAATGAAGGAGGGGTGGTCATCATCTTTTAAATCCATCCTATTCTGGAGGTAGGTGGTGTTGTTAACTTGCGTACTTTTTCTGGTGGAGTTTGAAACCCTTCTTCTTCTTCACCTTCTCCTTTTTCTGTCTTGGTCACTGGTAGTGGTGGTAGTGCTACTGGTGATGGTGCTGAACTTTTCATCAAGGTCTTAAAATCTTTCAGAGTACGAAGAGCTGTTTCGTCTGAGGCTTTCTGGTGAAAGAGTTGCAGTCGTTGCAAGATTTGACCGTACTTTTGCGATTTTTCTGTTTCGGACAAATCGTGGCGATCCATCAAGGACTGCAATTCGTGTTGTAACTGGGACATTTCGCTCAAGTGGGGATTGGGAGGTAAATGCGGGGTGCGTTGTTCTTGCCAACGATGGTATTCCATCCATCGTTTGTAAGGCACTAAAGCAGGTTTTCGTCCTTCCATGGGATGTCAGGGGTCGATTCTGAGATCTTGGGACTTCAGAGGGCTTTTTTATCTTGCTCCCACCAGTCCTCCCAACATGGTTCCCAAGACTCCTTTCAGCAATGGGCCTAACAAGACGGGTAAAATGCCTCCACGTTGAACCAACATCTTCTTCTTTTGACGAATGGGAATTTTCTTTTGAACCATTTGGCGAAGAACGTGACGATGTTTGCCTAAGCATTGTTTCTGGTGTTTGGACAAAGGGATCATTCCTTTCAACACGTTCAAACAACATTCGCACACGGTATCGATAACCTCTTTGGAGGCTGATTGAATGAGTTTTTTTCGTAGGGGTGGAGAAGCTTCGGACAGGACAGATAACATGTCCCCATGTTTGACTAAACGAGGAGGCAGTCCTTTCCTTTTCTTTCCTTGGGGCTGTTTAGAAGAGGGATGTTTTCTGGAGGGTGACATCATCAGGAGCACCAAAACACTAATACCCCTACTTAGTCACAGGCCTTTGTTATATTGGAACGCGTCGCCACTGGTTGTCTTTACGTCGTATCAACTTGAGGACAGGCATGACACGTCGTGCAGGGGTACGCAACGGACTAAATCGAGCCAGTTCTTGCTTGGACAAATCCAGTAAACTTTGTAACATGCCCCGATCTTTCTTGGACTTTGATTTTGGGAGAAGGTACTTTGTGAGCAGCGGCCACTGCCACTAAATTGGAGGGTCCTGCTACTGGAGAAGCTCTTGGGGCCATCAACGGAGAAGTTCTTGGTGTGATCAACGTCTCCAAGTACTCTTCAGTTCTTGGTGTCATCAACGGAGAAGTGAATGAATCTGAGGCTACCGGAGACGCGGTTACAGTCGTTGGAGGTCGTGGTTTGCGAGTATAAGGTTGCGTCCTGGCCGAAGTGCCTCTCTTGCGACTAGTTTTCTTCTGTGGGCTTTTCTTTTTCTGGGGACTTTTTCTCTGTTTCTTTTTCTGGGGGCTTCTTTTCTTTTTCCGGGGTGGTGACTGGTAAGAGGAGGGTCCCGCCACTGGAGAAGTTCTTGTAGACACGGGTCTCCTTGGGGACTTGGTCTTGACACCGTGGCTTTTTGTCTTCTTCTTTGAGCTTCGTTTGACTTTTTCTTGGGGAGAAGTTTGGAAGCATTAGGATCCCATCTTAAGAGAGAGCGAATGGTGACCCCTCCTAGAGTACCGCTCCCTCCAGGTTTCAAAATGATTTGTTTTTTGGTTTGAGTGTCGATGCGGGGATCGGCCAGTTGGGTCAAAGCGACTTTGTTTCGATCAAAAAAGTGCTTCCTTTGATGAGGAATCTGAATGATCCCCTGTATTAATTGACGAACTGTCACCGTGAACCATCGTAAGACTTCTTTGAGACTAGCTTCTAAGACACGAGCTCGTATTTGTGGATTTTTTTTCTCGACTGATGCCATACAAGGCACGAATCAATTTGACGGGAAGATGCGACTGTAGGGACGTCATGTTCAAACTGTGTGAGACAGACGAAAGGTGTCTGAGGTTTTTATAGATCTTTTTGTAGGGGTCAAGTCGAGGACGGAAACGTGTACAGGACACGCACTTCGTCTTGGCACCAGTGGTGAAACAAGTGGGTACGAAATCGCAAATCATCGGGGGTGGTAGGTTTCAAATCGACGAGTAAATAAGCGTGTGGAGTTTGAGTGGCATCGTCGTACACCTGAGTCAGCCAAGGCGTTCCTAACTGTTTGGCTAAGACTTGCACTTGCGATTTATCTCGAGGGCTTTTAAACAAGACCACGTAATGCGCATTGAGACTGATGGTGAGATGGGCTTTACTTTGTTGAAACAAATTTTGGGTGATGTAAACGACACTGGCATTACGGTGATGCCCTTTGCGCGTGAACCACAGTTTAATTTCTTCTTCGTCTTCTCCTAACATGTCGTCGAAAATGACCAAATTGGTTTGACGGGAGTCAGAGACGATTCCGTCGTCTCCTTTAGGAATGCCTTCCACAAACACGATGGAATCGCCTTGACTTTCTCGCAAGAGCCTGTACACTGATTGCCACTCTTTGTAACACCATACGATGCGCTGAGGTGGTCGATCGATCAAATGATGTTTATGTTCGATCAAACGTTTGACAAATTCGGTTTTGCCTGAACCGCTAGGTCCAGCAATGAGCATGTTAAAGGGATGGCGAAGATACAAAGCCTCCCAACTGGCACGATCTAAGTGTTCGTCGATGACTTTGACAGTGGAGGAAGAGGGAGCAGAGACAGCAGAGGTAGCCATAGTGTGAGGAATGTCACTTGTGACACGAAAACAGAAAAAAACAGGAGTGTATATACTTTTTCAGGACACGTTTATTGAATGTTTTAAACATGAACACGAAAGACAAAAATACATAAAAGCCAAAGGCTTAAGTACAACGATAAAAGGCACATGAAAAGCATCAACGTGGAATAGAAACAAGTGTCTGTACAACATGTTTTGGGTAAGGTTCTGACCAGATCAGCAGAGGGTAAGGTCACACAAGTGTCCTCCCGAAAGCGTCTTTCAGGCATGTCCACGACAGTCCTGTCCTGGGTGACGGGTTCTTCTTCTTCTGGCACCGTCACTAACACAGGTTGAAAAGTAACTTTTTTCCTTGAACAACTCTCCTGCATACTCGGCCACTTCTTGGGTCCAAGCCTCAAAATCCCATTCTTTCCAGGCACGGACATCTGTCCAGTGGGGGTGTAAGTCACAAGCTACACACACATCGTCAAACACGTCTTCGGTAGCTAAAAGTTGACGAATCTTTTTTTCCCGTAGAGGTCGAGAAGTATCCAGATAAAAACGCAAGGCTTTGAGCAAAAGGAGTCTTTCGTGACCATTTAAGGCCATTGGGGTAGTAAGCACTGATCGTAAAGAGTCCACAAGGAATCGGCTGGTAAACGAAATCCCAGAAAACAAGTCACTAAGACACACACCACTTGTCGACCCAAATTGATTGGATACAGTTCTTGTAATAAGTGATGGTAATGATCTACGGTTTGAATATGGTCATTGAGTTCCTTCCACGGAATCTGTTCAATTACATGTGATAAAAGGCGTGGCATCGCAGCCTGTTTTTATACTCTCTTTGTTTCGGAAGCAATACTCGTACTTTCTAGCCAGAGATCTTCGTTCTCCAGTGGGGAATCTAAATCTTGCATACTGTAACCTAAACTTCAGAGTTCGTTTAGAAGTTTCCTCTTCCGCTAAGTAGATTCCACGTAAAATATGTTGGTAATCCTTTAACTTGTCTTCCTCAATTCGTTGCACTAGGTGAATCTCGAAGTAACCAAAATGATCAACACGTGGATCATCGGGGGCCTGGAAGTATTGAACAAGGTCTGACCATTGAAACAATTTCTGACGAATCAGTTCTTTTATACCTTTCAGGTACCAGTGGTTAAACATCTGGTGACGTAACGGATGCAACTGTTCTTTACGTTTGACTTGTATTTTGACCAGCTCTCGGTAAATGCGTTCTCTCAGCTCCACAGGCAAAGCACGAATGTTTTCTTGTAAAGTATCCATGAATAGGTCAGTCCGTACAATTCACAATATTCTCCTAGAGTAAAAGTAATCCGCAAAGTGAGTAATTTCTGACCACTGCCATTCAGGGTAACGTCCAAGAATGTCACTGAACTCTTTTGATGTAAACGGTCTAGAGTAATATAATAGGACGAATGCACACTTGACCCAAAGAAATCTAACACATTGGTTGACTTTTTTCACTTGCCTCTTATGAATGTCTCGACACAAAAGTTCTACAGTTACCCATTGAGGTTTCACTCTGGCAAGTCCCTGCCAAACTTCCTTGTAAATATTCTCTTGCAGTTCTTTAGGTAATGATTCAATATCGTTTTTTAAATGAAGTTTAAATACTGGTGTCGGTGATGTCCAACATTTGATTCCTAACCAATCTGGTTTCTTCTTCAACGACATGGTAAGTTACTTCAATGTCTCGGTCCCAGTAAGGGTAAGTAATGACAATTCGGTGACCAACGAGCATGTTCTAGGTAGGCCGAATCTTGTGGTTCCCAGTGGTGAAGTGACACACCGCAACTGAAGCACTTGACTTTATCCCCTTCGTCCAAGTAGAAACATCCGGCTCTGGCTAATTCTTCGGGGCTTGGTCCTCCCAGATACTTAGGCCATTTTCCTTTGAACGATTGAAGACGATTTTCGAAGTCGCAGTATTCCGACAAACGCACAGGAAACGAATATTCGTCTTTCACAGGTTCGTTTCGATGAGGGTTGGGTGACATGGACAGGAGTTTACTCAGGGCTGGATGACATCCGTAGGGGGGTAGACATGAAGGTAGACATCCACATTTAAAACGAAACCCAGTAGTGTCCAAGAGAACGAGCGGCATCGCTTTCGCATCCCTCAGGTTTGACACGCACAGCATCACTTTCCATGATAGGGGTTGTGAGAACAAAGTTCTCATGATGCCTTACGGAATCGCTAAGGTCACAATGTACAGCATCGTTCCCATCCCAAAGCTCACAATCGCATTCCACTTCAGAGGCCCCAAACTTGAATTGTGCCTGTCTGAACTTGTTTTGTGTTTCTCTGAAAATATTCATCTTGTTCGCTTGGTCTTGGTAGTCACAATGAACTATCGATCTTGACCATAGCCCCTTTTTATACTAGTCGCAATGCAGTCTCAAGCTCGTACATCGTTCCTTTTTATGTCTAGTTTTGGAAGGTACCGTCTCTAAGGTACCGTCATAATTGTACCGTAGTCTAATGGGTGGAAAGACCATAGAAAGGTAAGGGCAGTGTGGAGACCATCGAGTATGTTCCAAAATAGCTGAATCTTTATAGATACATAGATCCATTCGTAACTTCAGTCCGCAAGCGAAACACTGTACTTCGTATCCCAATCCAGACTCAGGTCCCAAGTAGACAAATCCTGTTCTAGCTAAAACATTCGAAGAAGGTAATCCTTCCCTATCCGTAGGCCATGCTTGAAACGTTTCCAATCGACGGGAACAATCACAATAGTCAGGTAAGAAGACCAGAAAATGGTAGGGTTTGAACTTTTAGTTCTCACTGGATTTCTCACTCGATTCTTGCTGTGGCGAAGTCATACTTCTGGTGGGTGGCTATCCTCTTACAGCCAATGTTTTATACCGACATGTCCATACGGCAAAGTAAAGTGGTTGGGAAGCCGCACTCGCTTCTGGTACACGATTTGATAGACTTTTTCCAAGGGTCGACTGACAATGTGGTGAGTGGGTAAACGTACAATCGTGTTGGGCTGATAGGTGGTCACTTTAAAGTGTTCATCCTCTCTAGACTGCAAGGCTTCTTTCAATACCCCAAAGTTCACCACTCGACTGGTGCGATAATTCAGAGTCAATCCTTTCACTTTACACTTCGTGTGCACTTCTCCTTGTTTGTCCCGGTATTCGTAGCCGTAATTTTTAGGACCACCACTGACGAAACTTAGAATCTTGTCGTCGGGGTGCTCGTCTGTCCAGGCTCCTAAACGGTCTCCTTCGATGTCAGGGTGCTGTTGACTCGGGTGATGGATGTAAATGCAACTGTCCGTGTCAAAGTACAGGACACGTTCCCCTAACAGTTCTAAAGCTTCGTACAGTTTTAAGCGAGCATGAGCTGTCACGTAAGCCGCAATGATGACATTTCCAAAGGGGTCGTCTTCTACAAAGTCCAGATCTTCTTCATAATTTACCAAGATCAAAACCTCGCGAACGACGTCCACGTATTTCATGAATTTGGTTTTGTCGTGAATCATCTGGAAGTAGCGGGAAGGTTCTGTCAAATATTTCGTCCTGGGTAAACACGGTCGTTGTGCCATTTTTCCCCACAAGCAATTTAACATCACTTTGGCAAACGATCGCCTGCCTTCGTTTTTCTCGATGTGGTCTAAAGTGATGCCTCCTTGTGCCCAGTATTTCTCTTTGAATTGTATTTGGTCTTCGTGAGTGTGACACCACGACGGATACCCACTGGCTTCTTGCTTCAGTTTCAAAAAGGCATCCACGTAGTCTGCGAAAATGCCTTTCTGCGTGGGGTCACCCTTGTGGTATTGTTGTGTCTTGGGAAAGTGACAAATTTCGTACACTTCTAACAGTTGGTATCCCATGTCCAAAGCTTTGAACAATTCTACGCTGACCCAGGTTCCCGTCAAGGCACGTTCTTCCTGGGTGTGATGACAAGGTTGGTCTTGGTTGCACGTTTCGGCACAAGTACGGCACAAAGGAAACATGTTTGCCTTGATAATGGTGAGGTAATACGGGATGGTACAAGTCTGTGGGAGGCAAAACTTTGCACTTGATCAAACCTTCGTATTGTCGAATATTTTTCAGGTCGATGTGTTCCGTGAACAATTGCGGGTGCCCTGCAGGAAAGCGACAATATTTGCACACGTAGAGAAACAGCGAACACACGTCCAAGTATTTGATTTCTTCTCCTTTCTCTTCGTCGACTTGGTACAGCAAACAGGTGGCATTGGTCCTTCCTCCGTACAAACTATCCCTCGGGTTCAGGGGGTCCATGAACTGGTAACTTTCCACGAGGCGTTTAAACTCGGGATCGGTTTTCAAACGGTGATCGTACTCGTGTTCCCACATTTCCACCACTTGGTATCCTTGCTGTTCCAACTTTAGGTGTCGCTGACAAGTGTCCTGGTACAAGTCTTCCGTGGTTCCTTGTAAAAACTGATTTTTAGTGCCACGGTCAGGGTAACAGACGGGACATCCGTGAAATAAGCAACCGTTAAACTCGTACACGATCTTGGGGTTTTCTAAGTCCCACCCATCGACCGAATGCGTTCCGATGGTCTTTTCGCCCCCTCCGTTGCGGGCATGCTGAATCCACTTGTCTTCCTTGTCGCACAAGTAATGTAACCAACGTAGGGCTTTGACCGAGTATTGACGTTTGACATAGTTGGTCGTTTGAGGACTGATGACAGCCACGGTGTTTTCAGACATGAATCTTTTCCGGTACACTAAAGAACACGTTTTGGCAATAGTGCAAGCGACAATACTTTAGCATTTCTTCCTGAAAGTCGAAAGGGTCCGAGGCGTGAACCTGGTACCAAGCGTAGAAAGCGTCTCGTTGTTCGGTACACATGTTGTCGGGGTCGTAATAGTGAACCTCAGGCAAATGGGGTAGAACGGCGTGTTGATTGGCTTCAGTATTGAAAAAGTGTGGAAAGTACCCTTTAGCCATTTCTGTCATTCCAAACGTTTTAGGCATTCGACTCAAAGGCATGGCCAAATAGCTCATCGAATCTTTAAACTGCACTTGTCCCACTTGCATGAAAATGATTTTGGCTCCGTTCAAAGTGACTTTAGGACGTTCGGTGCCATGTTCCGTATAGTATCTGAGAAGAAACTGTCCATCGTATCCGGAGAAATTGTGAGCCATCACCGTGGCCTGGCGATGTCAATCTCCGTAACGTTCGATGTCCTCTTGGCTCCACGTCTTGTCGATGGGGTCTAAGACCCATTGTGCGAAATCGGCTAGCGTGTTCGGTCCCCGAAAGATTTTTTCACGTCCTCCAGGAATCTTACTGCAGTGAGGGCAATGACTGAAGATAGATTCTTGAATGCACTTCTCGCACGCTCGATGAGCCACGCAGAAATTAGGAATGTGAATGTAAGTCTCTTGCATGCATTCGAAATGGAAAAAGATGAAATTGCCTTTCTTCTTGTGTCCATCCTCTTTCTCTGGTTGGGATTGGTATCTTTGTTGTTGTATGGAAAGTCTCAAGCAATCGTCTTCTTTGGGTTGACATTGTCGCTTGAGTGTGGCAAGCAAAGAATTCCACATCTCGGTGATGAACCCTTCTGCTTTCTCTAACGGTACTTCGGACTTGAAATCTTTAAACTTCACCGTGTATTTGTAAGCCGTGGTTCTAAATTTTCTAGAGGGACGCTTTTCCGTCTCTCGAATGTCATAGCACTTTTCAGGGTTGACTAAGGGTGGTGAACTTTGTTTAGAGGGTTCGGATTCTGGTTCACTCATGTCCTCTTCAAAATCACTGGCATGAATTTGTGCTAAGTCTTCAGCCCTGGTACGAGGCGATAGATCACGTTTCTGCCTCTTATTTTCTTCTTCTTTCTTCTTGAATGAATTGGATCGTTTCATCTTGATAGCAAAACGTCAAATGACTAAAGTTTAAACACCATGGACTAATTTATAGTCATGGCAGACCAGCGTATATAAAAGAGTGTGTGTCTTGTCCTTTCACTATTCATTTCACTCTCAAACCGAGCACAACGATGGAAGAGACTACACAAATCGAACGTTTCATCAGAGCTTTGCGAGGGGTCATTAGAAAGTTCTCTTCATACCAGCCGACAGACTACTCTCCTTTCTTGCGAGATAAAAGTCAAGATACTTGCTATATCTGTCAGAAGAAAGGGCATTGGTCTTCAGAGTGTCCAGACCGTCAAAAAAGAAAAAAAGGGGTTAGAAAAGACAAAAGTCAAGATACCTGTTATTATTGTCAATAAAAAGGACATTGGTCTCCAGATTGCCCAAAAAAGAAACAAGGGGAGTCAGAAGAAGAGAGGGATTCTTCAGAGGAAGAAGAGGAAGAAGAAGAGGAGGAAGAAAGCAGACAGGTGGAGAAAAAGAAACAGGAGAAGAAAAGAAGAAGGGAAGAAAGTGAGGAGGAAGAGGAGGACAAGACTGTAACGGTGAAGAAATTCAAAAAACAGAGAGACTAAACAACGAGACAGAAGAAGTCTATGAACTTTTTAAAGTGCTCCGTTGTGAATTATGAATTGGATTGTAAATATTTATAAAAGAATAAATTAGGTATAAAAAGGTAAGTGTCTTTGGGTTTTGATTTTAAAATAAGAACGTACACTCACACATTCATATACACGTTCTATTGGGGTAAAATGTTTGGTTTTTTTTGAGTTATTGGCAATTATTTATAAGTCTATCTCTTTTCGAGAGGTGGGTGGCCCTGAAAAGGGCCTTTTTCTTGGTGTAGGGGTGAGTTTAAGCAATCAACTTTAACTGCCTTAAGTCTTTGCCACGGCCAAGGCCTACTTCTGGACTGCGTACTGTTGATGATGATGATTTGGTTGAAATCACTAAGGGTGGCACGGTAGGCTTAGTCACAGGGTTGGAGTGTTTAGCTCGGGAAGGTCGTATTCTTTTCGGTCGTAATAAAGAAGTCTGATACATTTGTTTCAGACTTCTTAACTCCGCTAAAATGTCTAACAGTACCGTGACCGTTTGATTTTCACACCCTTGTTTCTTTGCTGTTGCTTCTTCTTCTTGCTGTTTTTTTCTTACCTCTTCTTCTTGCTGTTGTTGCTGTAGAAGAAAAGCTTGTTCCGCTTCCTTTTGCTGTTGTATAAATTTCTCCAATTCTTCTTTCTGTCTCTGTCTAAAATTCTCCACGCGCGGTAATGAAGAAGGTGTCGAAGGTTCCGGAACAAATTCTTGCGAGGTAAGAAAATCCACAAAATCCCAATTCACCTCTTCTGAAAGTAAGTCCGGGTTCCCTTGCGTGGTCTCCACTGCTGGGGCACCCCAATTGATCGTTTTCTGAGTTTCCGTCATGTTGACAAAACTGTCACATGGATTGACTGCACACAGGCGCTAGCGAATCTATATAGACCAAGTGACGTCACAGACTGCTCTCTTCCGATTGGACTTGGGCTGACTGAATTTTGTAACGCGTGTTTGGATTGGTCGATGAACTCAATCCGTTTCAATCCTTCCTCTACCTATATAATAAGCGCAGTTCACTGCATTGATTCACCTGTTCTCGGCGCCTCAACATGTGGACCGACGTTCAATCTTCTACGCTTGTGTCTTCGATGATGTTCAGGACGGACATACCGATGTATGTCCGATCCAAGTGGACAGTTGTCCATAGGACCGACACCAGCCTGTGGATACGTAGGATTTACGTGGAGAGGCAAGGATGCCTCAAAAGAGTTTTAGTCTATGGACCTACCATTAGACGTAGCCTAAGACGAAGAAGATGTTGCAGATGCCCTTTATGTTAAGGGCATATTAACATAAACGCAAAGGCCCTTTTCAGGGGCACTCACATCTCTCGAAAAGAGATAGACTTTCAATTGCCTACCCCTTTTCTTTTTTTTTTATTTTTAAACAAAAAACAAAAAAAAAATCCCATGTTAAATTCCCCTTGTTCCTAGAATTGCTATTTTTTTCTCCCATGTTCAATTCCCCTTGTCCCTAAAGTAATTTTTTTTCTCCCATGTTAAATTCCCCTTGTCCCTAGACAATCCCAAAATCTATTCCCATGTTAAATTCCCTTGTCCCTATAGTGGCCCAGCAATTTTCCCCATGTTAAATTTACATAGTCCCTATAGTGGCCCAGGAGTGTTTTTAATGGTAAGTCCCATTGTCCCTATAGTGGCCCCATTCACTACTAGCGCATTTGTCTCTGCAAGTTTACTGATTTCTTTGTTGTGAAAGAATGTCTTGGGTTATAATGTGTTCTCCAGATATCTTGTGGCGAACGAGGGCAGATTTTTAAAAATTCTAAAACCCTGTTAAGAAAGGATTATTCACTTTTGCAGTCTTCGCAATCACGCGATCATAAGTCACACCGGTAATCCTAATGTATGAATACCGTATTCCAGTCAAGGGCATTATTTTCTCCATTTTTAATTAAAGTTAGATCCACAGTTACTCTTTTGTGTTCTGCTTCTTTCACTTTCTTCGCTAATTATTTTTAGTGCACGTCGTTTTAATCTGGAGATCACTTTCTAGTCCAACAAGCAAAGAGATTAAACATCTAGATGACGGCTTGCTGAGCTCGATGGAAATCGCATGAGAGCTAGCGAGATTAGGGGAAGCTACTTCGTTATAACATTGCCTATGCTAGTCTGGTTCATTGTTTCGAATGTTCCCTGCGTTGCACTCTGCTATACGAATAGAGGAGCGCAAGGCAAGGAACAAACAAAGCGGGAAACCAGTCAATGCCTACGCTCGAAGTATATACGATGCCATCCATCGTCCAATGCATTGGGTATTAAATAAATCCTGATCACATTATGAAAATCCTTTGCGTCAAAA